>OX438763.1:14135852-14160881 GCA_949316455.1 Acleris holmiana
CGTAGGTGATCGTATAACCGTTCGTTTCATTTAGGCGAAATAGTTACCCAAATCATATTTACCGCCATACTTGGATAGGAATTGAAAACAATTAAATACCTACACCCAGAGAATAATATTGTTGGTGAAACAATTTAATTTTAATCCCACACAGCCGTCTAACGTAAGTAGCTAGTGCTACAACTATTTAATTGTGAACCGATCATTGTTAAAGTAAAGAACCTTTACGGTCACCTTAAGTAATTTTATACAATTGCCTATATTAAAGTTATTAACTCTTTATTGTTAAACTAACAACCTCGTATAGAATTGTTAATCTTAGGCAAGTTATTGCCTGTTGGGTTATTGTAGTTAAAGTAGCAATCTTTTGTTTAACGTATAGAATTGTCAAGTTATGTATCTGATGATCTGGATTTCATTGTCTGGATCTTCTTCGCATATGAAATCTCTCTCAAGTTTGCATATGCTGTCAATCTTACTAAATTATCTAAAATGAGCTGCTGCTTGGCAGCAGGGTCAGCGATGGCAGCAATCCAGACGGACCTAGCACAAGGTCCTTACCATGCACCTGCAATAATCTGTTCTACGGTTAAACAACTTTACTTAGGAGCGCCAACGCAATCTGCTCGAAGAGCGCTGCGCTGAGATGTCGCAGCAAGTGAGCGGGCTGGAGAGGGAGCTGCAGCAACTGCGGCCGCTGCAGGCGGCGCACGGCGCGCTGCAGCGCCAGCTGTGCGAGCTGCAGGAGCGGGTCCGGGCCGCCGCCGACGACGCGCGCAGGTAGGCGGGCGGCTCCACTGCCGGCTCACCTCGCCCTCGACAAGCGCAGTTGCAGTCACAAGGGAGATTAATGACATATTTACGGCGAGGGCGGACATTTAATCCTTAACGAAGCGAAGGGTTCTATAATTGAATCCCGAGCGTAGCGAGGAATTCTAAAATAGAATCCTGAGGGTAGTGAGGATTCCATTGTTAACGCCCAAGGTGGCAAGACCAATTTTTCTACCGTTTGCCACATACTGCTTTTCACATCACCTTTGAGGAAAATAAGATCTTAGTGATAAAACAAATTTAAGGATTTACACTCTCTAAAAGAGCTGAAATTATAAAATATGACAAGGAATAAATTGGTGTTACCTATATATGTACACACAATTTACTATTTCACATCACCTATCCTTGAACAGAAAAGTGCCACTTAGATCCCTCCTAGCAGACAAGAAAAGTCCCCTTTCCGAATAAGTGATGTGAAAATGTAATTTGAAGACTATTGTCGCAAAGAAAGTCATCCGAAACTGATAGAATCAGGGTTTGGTACGGTCGATCGAGCCGAACACGTAGAACCGTACTTTGACTGCCCCACCTTCAACTTCGATTGAATTATTTTTCATGTCATGAAACATTTAATAATTAAGTATAAGAATTCTGTCATACATGAAAGTAAGTAAAAACCAAAGCCTCAAAGACTATCTCATAAATTTCCCGACTATACATTTAGAAATTTCCCATTGTTATTAAACAATAGAATCCTGAAAAAGCGGCTGCCGCTCAGTCGAGTAAAAAGTGTGTAACAGAATCTAATTTAGGTTGATGTTGTTATTCGCAAGTGACGGCCCAATTACCGCCGAGGGAAGACTTGTACGGCAATAATAGGGACAAAGCAGCCAGATTTTATTTAATATATTTTTCTGATAATCGATAAAATTTAACCTACACGTAAAAAGCCACGTTGACTTAGATGCTGATCATAGGCAACAGCCTTATTTATTTATTTTTTTAGGCCTAGTGCCCATCTAGTAAAAGCTACAAACAAGAAACACTAGACTAATTGAGATTGGAGGTGAAGGGAGAAGATAAAGATCAAAAAGGGATAGGCAAGGGTGTCCACTTTCACCTATAATATTTAACTCTAGCTTGCGAAATTACGTTAAAAGTACGGTATAGTTTACACCACCTTTAAAGTGTATTTTTTTATAAGATCCATCAAACTATAATAGATGAAGTTCTATTTTTTTTATAACTCCGCAGTATTATTAAGATTGACTCTAGGTGTAGCCCAGAGCCCCGTTTCACGAAGCTACAAATCACAAATGACAAGCGGAAGTCTCTTTCTAACTCCTTATGCTACAAAGAGAGTTCCGCTTGTAATTTGTAACTTGTAGCTTCGTAAAATGGGCCACAGATATCCACCACAAGAATTTTCATAGCCGGACAAGCTTTTGACATAGAAAAGCATACTTTTAAACAAAACACATATTACATTCAAAGATATTCTAAAATTCGCTTGTCTCATCCGGGAATCGAACAACCAAACTAAAAATTAAAAGAATTAGTCTTCGCTATTTTTTATTTTACGAATCGTTAGGATTATTGTTCAGGCTAAAATTTGATATAAAAATTTGATCTGTGAAATAAAATGAAAATAAATATTTGTTTAATACGTTTTTATTTACACATAAACATCAAACATTTTTTAACGCAGACGGATATTAAGTAGAGAAAAAAAATAACTATTTCACTGCTAAGTGGCTCGAAATGACCTCCCTCGGTCCGGATGCACAAATTAAGTCTACGTTGAAATTCATTTCGTGTAAGCCCTCTGCAAAATGTTGTGGTGTATGCTCCTAATGACATTTTCTACCGCAACCCTTAGTTCTTGTACAAGTGAACAGTACTAGGTATCGTTAATAAAGAACTTGTAATAAATATTCAATTTCATGGGTAATTAATTTATTCGATAAATTTTATCCTGTACAATAATCCTTCCGATTCGTAGGGTGATGGCACCAGTGTTAGACACTTTAGGCTAACAGGCACCAATAATGGACACTTTACTCTCAATCCAAAGATCATAAGGTTATAAATTGATTGTTGCAAAACAAATTAATAATCTTTATCTTCTGTAAAATAAGAGTCAAGTGTCCGTCATTGGACCTTGTTAATTACTGTTCGATCACCCTATAACAAAATAGGTAGCAATAAATTTTAGTTGGTTCGATTCCCGGGTGAGACAAGCGCATTTTAGAAGATCTTTGAATGTAATTTGCTTTTTTAAAAATAAAGGAATGTTTCCTTTCAGTAAAATGAGCCAATTAACGGATTTAAGGTAGTTCCCCTCCAGGGCCCATACATTTTTTACACCGTAGTTACTCGTGCCTCCATTCCGGGTATTGACTAAAGGACTGTGACGCTGATACGAAACGGTACTGTACGGGAAAGTGGACCCACCTTTAAATCGTACTTCTGGAGCATAGCCTTATACGCTAGTAACACTGATACAAAGAGGTATAAAATATTAGAGACTTTTAGTGGGGTCTTCAGAAAGAAGGGGATAAGTTGAACGTATAGGATACAAGTGTTGAACAGAATAAAATAAAAGAGGAATTCGCTGTCAACAATAGTAAATTCATAAGGGCATAATCCCCAGGATACATGTTACGACACGACCTTTTCCTTAAAACATAGACCGAAAGACAGTATGAAGTAAAGGTAGGGGAAGACCAAAGAGAAATAAATTTCAGCAAATAAGAGAGGAGAGGAGTTGACACAGGACCGGAGTGGTTGGCGACTACTCCATTGACAAGAACTTGGCTATTAAATAAAGAGAGACTGAGAGAGAATTACTATTTACAAATATGTATTTTTATTACCTACTCTTGTTCTTACAATTTAGTTGCTTTCCTAAACGGGATTTTAACAATTTGTCTCATGAAGAAGCAGTAGATTAAAATGTGAAATGCATACATCGCCGTTAAAACACATTTTCTGGGAGACATTGAAGTCGAGTCACAAAGTAGACCTACAAATGAAATAGTACGGACTTCCTCGTTCTGATCTTCACGAAACTATATTTGTATAGATAATGTTAACGTTTTGTGTACGGTGGGCGGCAGCGAATCATATCGACTGGAGAGCGAGCTCCGGCGTGTAGAACGCTGCGCGGGCGGCGGCGCCGAGCTGCGCGAGCGCGCGCGCCTCGCTGCCGCCGCTCACGCGCGCGAGCGGCGCCTGGCCGCAGCTGAGCTGCAGCACACTACCAGGGAACTGCTCAAGAGTAACGGTAGCTAATAACTTATCTTAGAAAAGTACCTTTGAGGAATCTGATAAATCTAATCACTGACGACGTACATTTTACTTTTAGCTGAAATATCCCGTCTGACAACAATCGTCGCTGAACTTCAGACCCGTTTATCAGAATGCAACAACAAAGAGCCGTCGAAGATGACGGTGGATCAAGACAGGGAAGCGCTAGCCGCGAGCAAGGCCGGGCTGCAGGCGGAGCGCGCGGGCGCGGCGCGGCTGCAGCGCGCGCTGGCGGCGGCCCTCCACGACAACGCGGGCCTGGCGGCCGCCCTGCACTGCCGGGACAACGCCGCCCCGGAGCGCCCACCGACGCCGCCGCCAACAGATGCTCATATAAAAATATCTCCCATAGACTCATTTCTCGCAGACTAAAATTATTATAATATGTAGTAACTGGACTCCATCGTATTGAAACCTTATGTTTTCTTTTAAGTTTACAATTAACATGAAAGTATTGGTAATTTATATTGAGACAATTGGTTATTTTAATAAAATATTATGTTAGTCAACAAAAGTTGTATCTTACTGAAGTCAAACAACATTACATAAACTACCTTGCTAATCATTGCGATCATGCGATAATGTGTCATGTATAGTTACTTTGTTTCTATATAAGATTTCAATTTCAAAATGTAGAGTTTGCAATGAACTATTAAGTAGGTACTTTACTTTATTACTTTATCACTCAGTTACAGATATAAATCATAATAAATGTTTTATTATTAATTTATAATAGAATGTTATAACGTATACAAAATTACCTACATGGTTCCTAAGTCTCAAATCGCGATAACTCAAAAAGTCACGTATGGTGAATAGACATGTTTTTTCCGTGTTTACCTTCATATAACTTAGTAACTAACAAATCAAACCCGCAAAATTTAATATCGCTACTTTTTCTAGCTAAGTGTTGCATAAAATATTAACAAATGGTCATTTGTTAAAAAATAACTGATATCAACCAATATTTGGGGGGAGGACCTGTTGGAGTCCAGCAAGTTTTTTTAACATCCAAACGGGTTTAAAGCAAAAACTCAAGTCGCACTGCACAAGATTATCGTGTCATGAAATTATTCCACCTTTAATCTGTGATGAAATATACTTAACCTCTTGGGTGTTAGTGTGCTCGCCCGCTAATGAAATAACAGTTCTGTGTACACTAAGTAGGATAGAGTAAGTACGCGAGTGCTGGCCATCGAGCAGCTCTGAGGTAAAACATGTTCCTAGGAATGCGAGCCGCCGCGAGCAGCGACCATTGTCTCTAACTGCATCCACTTGAAACAGCATAATAAGTAGGACGTGGATGGTATTAATGCATAATTTTATTCGTTTAAGAATTATTCTTCTCTTGTTTTTTTTACTCCTTTGAACAAAGTTTAAAAATGAAAAGTTTAAACGTGGAAGTTCTAAAATAATTTCCAAAGTACCTACATTAATATTACTTATAAATTACTATAAATATCAAGGAATGATCTCGGCTTGTACCTAGTATAGAGTCATTTGTGTAGAGTTGCTATTTCCAATATTTGAAGTGAATAAACCCGCCATGTGACTTTTGTTTTTTCCCTGTATACCTACAGGGTAAGCAATGGTTTAGTTGAGTATGGGGAATTCGGAAACTATCTATGAGAGTTTGGATAATCAGTTCTTACAAACCAAGGCCTCGATTTTGGAAAAGAGAAGAACTGTACTTACAGATTAAAAAAAATATAGGTCAAACCATGATTCGAACCAAGATTTTTTTTCGGGATTGTATCTACCTACCTACCTATGTTTATTTTTGAATATTACATGCAGTTTAATTCCGTTTGCACAATCGAGGCCTTGGGTCCCAAGAACAGATTAACTCAGCTCTCTATTTATAAACAAACCTATTAATATTGTTTATAGAGACATATTTAAGTAACCAAAAATAAAATTGGTCAAGAACTTTTTAGTTTCGCCATGTCCGTCCGTCCGTCCGTCCGTCCGCAGCCTAGTATTAGAAAGCTGTAATTTGGCATGAATATGCATATCCCACCAAAAACATAAACGTAAAAAAGGAGAGCCAAGTTCAATACAAAAATTATTCTCTGCTGTGGGCTTCGCCGCAAAAAGAATGGAGATCTGAAATTGAGTGCCAAGTTCTATGCAAAATCCAAATATGTAGTCTAAGGGCTGACTTGGCTGGTTTTCCCATACAAATTATTATTAAGTACCTACTTTTACACAGTCATGGAAGAGCCTTATGTTCGATGGGTAGTTTCTACCAGCAAGCCAAATTTTCGGAATAATAAAATAAGAACCGAAAGCTAACAGGTTTAAAACATGCGAAGGCTATATAATTCATATGGGAAAACCAGCCAAGTCAGCCCTTAGACTACATATTTGGATTTTGCATAGAACTTGGCACTCAATTTCAGATCTCCATTCTTTTTGCGGCGAAGCCCACAGCAGAGAATAATTTTTGTATTGAACTTGGCTCTCCTTTTTTACATTTATGTTTTTGGTGGGATATCATTACTTTTTGTAGGTAAGTCTTACCTACTTACTAAAAAATACAATTATAATTTATTTAAACTATTGCCTATACTATACTAAACCTACGTACCTACTTAGTATAGGAATTGTAATAATAATAAGTATATACACCTACCTACTTATAACTATAAAATTATTATTTATTTTGTAACGGGGCGCTTCGGCTCCACGTCAACATTAACCTCGTCCTGGGCAACTCTACTACTGGACTGGAGGTTTTTATAGATAGCTCAGGGGGATCAGGAATTAGGGTTTAAATAGTAAACACAGTTCAGTATAACATGAAGGCTTTATGCCTGTTTATTCAAGAATAACGTTAGCGGTTAGTGCTCAATTGTTAGTACTTAATTCTAAATGGGTCGGGAGGCTTCCCGGTGCTCAGACGCTGCGCAACAGCACCGCACCCGGTCAGCAGGACCGCTCCCTAGTGCTCAGACGCTGGGTAACAGCACCGCACCTAGGTTACGGAGGATGGGATACCTCCCTGTGCTCAGACGCTGGGTAACAGCACCGCACCAGGTTGGTCGGATCGCTCCCTAGTGCTCAGACGCTGGGTAACAGCACCGCACCTAGGTCACGGGATTTAGGATACCTTCCTGTGCTCAGACGCTGGGTAACAGCACCGCACCAGGTTGGTCGGATCGCTCCCTAGTGCTCAGACGCTGGGTAACAGCACCGCACCAGGTTGGTCGGATCGCTCCCTAGTGCTCAGACGCTGGGTAACAGCACCGCACCTAGGTTACGAGAGGGGTGGAGGGGGGAGGCGAGAGGGAGGCACTACTTAGTGTTCTCAAGCTTCAGGGGCGCCCGGAGACGACCCTTCAACCATCAGAGCACACTACGCAGTGCTGGTTAGTGCGTGCGTGGGTAGTCTTCACGACCCCGTAAGGGGTCGGGGAGGCTGGCCTGGGCTTTTTCCCCATTTCAAGCGGTTTCGGTCGATGTCCGCTACCACGGACATGTCAATGGTTTGGGCGATGGAGTCCCGAGGATAGTAGTGAGTTTACGTTGCCTCACCGCGCGGACGAGAGCTGGCCTGTAAGTCTTGAGACTTCCAGGCGCTCATCAGTCAGTGGCGGTGAGTGTCCTGTTTTCATTTCCTGGCTATTCGCGGACTAAGTCCCGTGGTAGCGGCTTTTTGTCGGGGGGCGGGCGTGATGAGGTGCCAGCTCGCGGAGGTGGCGGAGACGCGATCCGTCTGCAGTGTCGAACAGCTTTGTGGCCAGCCGAGACACAAAGTCGTCGAGGGGTTCGATCGCCAGGTCCCTGGAGATCGTGGAGTTCCTGATGTGTCTCGGCGCGTCCACAATCGTCCTCAGCGACTGCGACTGCTGGGATTCGAGTCTCCGCCTGTTCCCCGCGCTCACCAGCGCGTACCACGCTGGGGCTGCGTACGTCAGGCGGGTCCTTATGTAGGTTTTGTAGATTGCCAGTTTTGCTCTCAGTGGGAGCTCGGAGCTCAAAACTGGTCTTAGTAAGCTTCTGGCCGCTTTGGTTTTCCCAATGGTGGTGTTCACGTGTGGGGCCATGGTAAGCCGACGGTCTAGAGTGACCCCTAGGTACTTGACCGAGGGGGACCAGTCGACTTCTTGGCCCATCAGCTGCAGCTTGGGTGGAAGAGTCGTTTTGAAGGAGAAGGCTATCGCCTGAGTCTTCTTCACGTTGACCGCCATTCTCCATTTCTCGAGCCACGGTGGTAGGGCGTCGAGGGTCCTCTGCATCTTTTTGGCAGCATGCGGGAGTTTGATGGATGCAGAGTAGTAGGCGGCCAGTGCTGGTTAGTACGGGAGTGCCTCCGCTTATAAAGGCCGTCGGGCGAAGCCGGGGGGTCGCGCGCGCGGGGTGGCGGCCGTACACGGTGCTGTGGTGTCGTGGAGGCGCGCGCGGCGTGTGACGTCAGCGGTGCGTTCGGTGCCCGGCGGCGCTCGTTACAATTTAAACTATTGCCTATACTATAATACTATACGTACGTACCTACTTATTAAAGAAATTGTAATAATAATATTACTACAAATTATAAGTTTTCCTTAAGAAAACTTAGCAATTTCGCAGCATAAATCGCAACCTTATAGGTCAGATATCGAGAGACAACCGGACAGCAAAACGGCGCTCGCGCTTATGAGCGCGGCTGCCGCTCGTTCGGCCACGTTCGCGTCAACGGTCACAGCGCAGCGCCGCTCCGGCGTCACTCGGCGCGCGCGCGTCGTGTATATACCGAAAATCTAAATGCCTATTATTTTATCATTATTTATGAGTAGGTAATGATTTTACACTATTCATGTGCGCTAAATATAAAAATAATAATTAATCCCAGTTAATAACGTAGGTACCCTAAGTAATATTAGGTATTTATGGTAAGCGTTCATAATAGAATCTAATTATTTAAAAATTGCCAGTTTTTTATTTATTCCTTTGTATTCATCTAATTACCTATCTGCATACCAAATTTTAACTCTCTAGGTCATCTGGAACTGGGTTAGAGTTTTGGTCTATAGGTCAGTCAATGACAAAAATGAGGAATTTTGGACATTTATATCTAAATAACCGTTTGAGATAAGCTTATAAAATTTAGAACACATATGTATCTCGCAAGTTTTAATATATGAGCCAAATTTGATACGTTTATGTAAAATAGTTTTTGATTTATGAGGGGGTCAAAAGTGGCTCCAAATGGTTCGTGTAATATTACACACGGTGCGGCTCGCCAGTTCTGAACTTGGCTTGACACGCTCCCGCGTGTCTAGAATATTAGTCACGCCAACAAAATGGTACAATAAAATGTAAAAAAAAAAATTTTTTTTAGGTTTCCTCCCCCACATGTAACGTGGGCTTGTATTTTTTGTTCTGGCCTACCCTTTAGTGTGGGGTGTCGTTGGATAGGTCTTTCAAAAACGTTATGGGTTGTTAAAACAGTTTTTCGATTAAGTAATCCGTTTATAAAATACTTATTAAGCTTTAAAGCACTAATTTTTGTTAGACTCAAGTGTCGCCCCCCCTACAGCCAAAACTACAAATACTATTAATCTGAAAAAATCTTAGACGAAAGAACATACAACCAATTTTAAAGGAAAACTATCATGACTAAGTAGACGTCATTGGTTCTTGAGATACAGGCGATTAAAGTGTTTATAGGTACTAAAATTATCTAAGACTGCACCAATTGACTAGAAAATTACTTATTACTTGTTGATTTTTATGTTTGTAGTACTTAACGGCTCGGAACCCTACACTGAGCATGGTCCGACATGCTCTTGCCCGGTTTTTGGATGGTTTGATTTGAACAATTTGATCTATGCTTACATCACCCGGTGCGTAGTTATGTATATCATAAAACAAATGCGTCTTGCATAATACGACATTATTAGAGTTACGGTCATCAATGGATGGCAGCAGAGCGAGGCGCGGGCGCGGCACGGTCATCGGCGGCGGATTTTCGCAAGGCTTCGCGGCGCCCCTCCGCGCTGCGTAGGCGCCGGCCGCGGCCCGCGCAGTCAGCCGTACTCAGTTGCACCGCATCCGACGTGCGCACCGCGCCGCTTCTCGCACGCACGCCCGCAACAATAACTATGTGCACCCGACACAAACTATCAATCATATAGTGTTAAGTTATTGTTATTAAGTTTTGAAAGTGACTCCTAGGTACCATAGGTGAGGAATTCCATTCCATATACTTAAATTAGGTAAGTGAATTATGACGCGAGTCTCTATTTCTATATCAAGTTGGAAAACCAGAAATTAAGAAACCTTTTTAAAAAGTCAAATATACTTAATGTTTTTACTACCAAAGTGCGGCCATGCATTCCTATAGATTCCAAACTTCACGGATTAAGAATAAGTACTTAACTAAGAAACAAGTCCGTTACGGCTTTCTATCGGTGCAGCGATTGTTTGGTTGTTAGAGGTAAACATTGCTCGCGGCTTGCAAGAACTCACTCGCTGTACTTATGTGGAGAAAGTCACTTACTATTAACGAGTAACGACAAAACAGATTTTGTTAATTGTGGAGGTAGTTGAGCACGTTAGGTAAGCATGATTATCGAGGATTTCAATTCTCGAAATTGAATGAGGTGACGTAAATCTTGTCAATGCTTTTAAGAACCTTTAAAGGCGCATTATCCAATTCGGATACTGGTTCCGCCAACGCCTGTGTTGATACAGCGAAATGAGTCAGACGCGCTGGGACACAAGGACGGTGAGCTCAATACGCAAACATATAAATGTTATACATAATAGCACACCCACGACACCTTGTCAAGCGTTATGTAGAGATATTGTGACATACACATAACTATGTACATCCACTACCACTCGATTACCTATATAATTCTGTCCTTTTTATATAAAAGCTTAGACAGATCAAATAGTATGTATACCTACCTACATCACTCAGAAATCTTGTTTTTAAGCTAGGTTACCATCACAAAAGAGTCAGATTAAAAGAAAAACTAGGATGATTAACGTAATATAATAATTTCCAAAAATCAAGTAGGTAAGTTCCTAATACTACACTGTATACATACACCTGGAGAGGACCACCTAGATTTTAGTCAAAGATTAAGAAACGAATTTCTTGAATTTAGTATTTCAATTAATTTAATTTATATCTTATTTCTATTAGCTAAATAAAATTCAAGTTGTTTGGACGCGTTGATGTCTTTTCTATAAAAAAACGCAAATAATTATAATGATAACATGTTAAAAAAACCTGTACTAATCTCTACTATAAGTCTATACCTTGAAATGGTTTTTTTTTAAGTTCCACAAAACCTATCTTGTAGTGCGGGTTGGACACGCGCACCGAGGGTTACGTATCGCCCGACTTTAATTATTTGTTGTTTTTTTAACCTATGCACCATTATCGCACTAAATTCGACGCTGCGTCTATGTAACTAACCGTTTGTACGATAAAGCAAAAACAAAAATAGTTATTTGCGCAACAAGAGAGCAAAGTTGGATTATTTTGAATTCAGAACTAGCGAAGGATTCTAGAATTGAATCGCGAGCGTAGCAAGTGACTCTAGGATGGAATCTTGAGTGCAACGAGGGATTCAAAGGCACAAGATGCAAATAACTTTGGTTTCGTGTAGCACACACGGTCAAGGACTTTAATTGTTATTTGTTCTTCTTCTTCTTCTTCTTTTTTAATAAATGGCGGTCCACACAGTGATTTCGCCAATGTCAAGTGAATAGAGTAAATCAGTAAACAGAATAAATCAAAAGTAAAAGCCGGGCATTTTTCAATCGGCCATCTTCCCTCCCCAAAGGTTACCGGAATCAAATTCTTGTTATTTGTTATGCCACTATGGAACACTGTCAATACTGTCATAATGACGGCGTTAATAAATAATTTTAGCTTTCTTTCATGTGGTTTGACGCTGTCATTATGAAAGGGTTCCATAGTGGCATAACAATTAAAGTCCTTGACTGTACAACTTTTCACCTCACAGGCGAGAAAATATAACCTTAAGGTAAAAAACACAACATGGTAAAAATAAAACGACATGTATATTGGTCCCCCAGCCGCCACGCGTGGTGCCCCACCACGACCTCCTAAAAAATAAGTTACTTTGTCTCAAGCTCGCAGCAAAATCGAATTTTGCTCCTCGTCTTTAAACAGCAAAACCGGCTTTAATGAGGCGCTGAGGTGAAAAAAACGTTTTCACCGCAGCACCTGGAAAAGGGTCGTTTTGCTGTTTAAAAACAGTGAGCAAAATTCGCTTTTGCTGCGAGCGTGAGACAAAGTAACTTTTTAATTTTTGTTCCGTGGCCGTGGTGCAGCGCACGGGCGGCTGGGGAATGTCGTTTTATTTTTATCATGTTGTTTTCTTTTTACCTATAGTAGTTTATGTGACAGTTACATAATAACATCACACGAGTGTTTAATGCCTAATTATGTAGTTACAATCTACATACATATATTATTAAAAAAAAACAAAACAAACTAAACTATTTTTGCGACAAGACAAATAAAACTTCAAAAATGGCGGCACCCGTAGTTTTTTTTTTAATTCAGAGACAAACTAGAGTCGGCCTCTACTATCATATCCTTCGATATCAAGTAACAAGCGAGATTTGTCAAAATTGTATGCAATTGACATTCCATTTCGAATAAAATGTCAACTCAAGTGATATTAGAATCGAGGTCAAATAAAATTGCTGTTTTTCAAAGATGTTCGAAATTTGAATGTAATATTGATATTGAATTTGATGTTTAAGCAATAACAACATTTTCACAAATAAGAAATGTGTTCTAACAAAACAGTTTATCTTTATGCTAGTCGTAATTTGCGGTTTTTGAGCGCATCATAGAGGGTTTATGATATGTGTGTATGGTCGGGTTTTTTATCTCACAGAAAAAATGTAAACAAAATTACGTCACTGTCAAAGTGACGTTTCAGGGGATCTCAAAGTTCGGGCCAGCAACATAAATAATATTAAGTTATCATTTCGCTGTAACAGTGATATTAAAAATAAATTTGAGAAATAATTTAAAGAACCCCGCACAAAATGTTCGGTAAAAGCCGTTCGGTCGATTTGGCTGAAATTTTGTGGAAATATAGCCTTTAATACTCTGATGAAGTGTGTGAAGTTGCAACTTTAATTAATGACCAGTTTTTAAAATACAGCTATTTTAAAATACATAATTATTTACGTAGTATTGACGTAGGTATGTAAGTAAACAGTTGCATATCGTCTCTTATCTATTTATCTATGAAGTAGCGAGACCAATTCAAATGACGAACGGCTTAAAGAATCAATTAGAAGTTAAGCCCTCAATGTTAGTTGCTCCTAAAGGATATATTTTAGATATTCAAGGACCTTACTTCTCCAATGCTAACAATAATGATGCCAGAATTCTCGTGAATGAGATAGATAATGATTTTCGTGGAATGCGTGATTGGTTACAGCCACAGGACATCTTCATTGTAGATCGTGGTTACAGAGATGCAATCTTCAGATTACAGGAAATAGGCGTACAAACAATAATGCCACCTGTTCTAAGACCCGTTCAAAGTCAATTGACAACTGAAGACGCCAATTATGCACAGATTGTGACAAAAACGCGATGGGTAGTGGAAGCACGTAATGGACATTTAAAAAATATATTCAAATTCTTTGGCCATGTCATTTCGACATCCCATGTTCCGAATTTGAACATTTTTCTTTTAATAGCTGGAGCTATAATAAACAAATACTATGGGCCTATTACAATGCCGGATGGTAATGTCCAGTTAGCAAATGAAATGCTTCATCGTGTTGAAGCCGTTAATGTTATACAGGCACGAGTTGAAGCTGAAAATCTTGGCCGGAGAAGAGCACGATGGACTCGGCTAACTGCTGCACAAATACCATTGTTTCCACGGTTAAACCTGGAGTATTTGCATTTGATCACATTTGGATCATATCAAGTGAAACGGTCTCCCGGATATATACAAGACAGTACATTGCGTCATATTAACGACTTAGCAGCGGAAGACGAAGACGAGCGAGTTTTCGAAATAGATGAAAACTTCAATGAGCTAGGATTTATTAAAATAAGGGCTACATCAAGATTCCGAAACGCAACATTTTATTATGTGTGGATTGCGTTTGATGAAGAACATAATAATGGGTGTGATGACGATCCCATCTTAGGTTATTATTGCACGTGTAAAAGTGGAGCAAGAACCCTTGGTACATGCGGTCACGTTACAGCAATATTATGGTTTTTAGGTTTTGCCCGATACGAAGAAAATGTGAAGTATCCGTCGTTAAGAACGCTTTATAATTAACGCAGTCAATGCACAAAGGTAGCCTTGTACAACCAATTATATTATATATAAAATAATTATAACTAGCTGTGTACGTTGACTGATAAGAATAATACTTAGGTAAGTAGAAAATACTGAACATAAAAATAGTTATATTTTAAAAACTAGTCATTAATTAAAGTTGCAACTTCACACACTTCATCAGAGTATTAGAGGCTATATTTCCACAAAATTTCAGCCAAATCGACCGAACGGCTTTTACCGAACATTTTGTGCGGGGTTCTTTAACAGAACAATTAACAAAGTCACTGGAAAGCGATTACGACGGGAGCATGAATTGTGAAGCGAGTGTTAGTGACGTCTCACATCAATCAAGCGGCCCTCAACTTGTTGACACGGGTGTATCGAGTCAGTGATACCATTGCAATAAATAAATTATGCATAGAAAAAGAGTACTCTCGTTTTAAATGAATGTAACAAAGAGTTTATTTCAAAATAAAGTTCGTCATTAACAAATAAAATTCTTTCATGTTGATTGAAATATATAGATTTTTTTATAGCAAGTCAATTTCTTATAAATGTGGAAAGTATAAATATTTTCAATGCTGCAAATGTTTTTCGTTAGCGGCAACACCTTTGTTTACATTTTTTCTGTGAGATTAAAAATCCGACTATAGATAAAGGTTATATTTTCTCGCTACTAAGGTGAAAAATTGTATGTGCCACACAAGACCAAAGTTATTTGCATCTCGTGTCTTTGAATCCCTCGCTGCACTTAGGATCTACTCAACACTCGCAGCAAAAATCAACTTTGCTCTCTTGTTGCACAAATAACTATTTAACACGCTCCTCTACACCATACCGCCTATTATTGCCTTTGACATGACCTTGTATCGTTTTTAACTCGGCCGCCATGACTGTCAAGTAAATAAGAGCTATCGTAACGTTGACAATATGATAAGTAGGGTTAGGAGTTTTGGTAGCATATCGTGGTTCTAGAATCCATGTAGTGGCTATTTCCTAATTATTATATACATACCACTTTGATTTTGACCTTTGGTATTGTCATATTTCAAAATAAACTACTAAACTATTAAAGACATATTTGGTTCTGTTTAATAATAACTACGTTTGTTTGTTTGTTATGCTTTCACATCAGGAAATATCCACCATAGCAAAATTCATTTAAATTGGTTCAGCGGTTTAGGTAATTAAATAATTCGCAAATATGACGATACTGAAGGTCAAAATCAAAGTGATTTGTATTGAATATTTAGGTAATACTCCATGGATTCTTGAACCACGATATGCCACCAAAAGTTCTAACCCTAATGATAGGATGTCAAAAGCAATATCGTTTTACCGAGAAGAATAGAAATGCCGTTCTTAACTTTCAAAAAACAAGGCACCATAACAATACCTTTCCCCTCAACCCTATGATTTTAAAATTAAATACATATCGCGCTTTGGTGTACTTAGGTATGGTATAGAGTAGGCATCAATTTACTTATTTTGCTTGCTCGAACACTTTTGTATCACCATACCCATTACAATTCTCAACACGCATGGTCGTTCAGAAGGTTGTTAAGTTTCCTTTTACAGATATTAACAGCTGATATGTCTTGAATGTTTCTAAAATAAATCAGGCTTTAAATCAAGGTCTTATTAAGTACTTGCCGGACTTACTTAAATATGTTTATCGTTGTCTAGTACCTACCCATAGTACTTAGAGCTTAGTTTGGAACTAGCTCAATAAAAATTGTGTAAGATTGTCCTGTGATATTCATTTATCTTTAGTTTATTATGTTTACCCATACAGTACTTATATGTTGGTTATTTTAGTAATGTATTCAATTATTTATGTATCTAGTTAATATTTATTTATTTTATCTTAACTTATTTACCTATCTTTGGCTATCATATCTATTATTACTAGTTAATTTGAGTGGCCCTTCTAATATCACTCGAGGTGACATTTTATTCCAAATGAAATGTCAATTGCATACAATTTTGTCAAATCTCGCTTGTTACTTGATATCGAACGATATGATAGTAGAGTCCGACTCTAGTTTGTCTCTGATATAAAAAAAATAACTACGGGTGCCGCCATTTTTGACGATATATTTGTTTTGTCGCAAAAAATGGTTTAGTTTGTTTTGTTTTTTTATAATCATAGATGTATGTAAATAAATAATTGTATGTAACTGTATATAATTAGGCATTAAAACACTTGTGTGATGTAATTATGTAACAGTCACATAAACTACTGTAAGGTAAAAAAAAAAACATGGTAAAAATAAAACGACTTCCCCAGCCGCCCGTGCGCCACACCACGGCCTCCTTCAAATTAAAAAAATAATAATTAAAAAGTTACTTTGTCTCACGCTCGCAGCAAAATCGAATTTTGCTCACTGTTTTTAAACAGCAAAACCACCCTTTTTGAGGTGCTGAGGGGAAAAGTTTTTTTTGTTATTTTCTTTCTATATTTTCAAATATTTTGTAATCGCTTAAAGGTTAACTGGAAGAGATACCTTAAAGAGATAGGTTCGCCTATGTACATACCTTTTGTCTATTTTGTGTTTTTTTTTCTGATTGTACAATAATATTAGGTAGATACATTTTGATGCAAGTGAGGAAAGAATCTCATTTTACACGAGATTCGGCATGATAGTACCACTTTTTGAGTAACTGTATTCAAAAGCACCTATTTTACATACACACGAGTACATACAGTGTATGAGATCTTAAATGGTTTGGGTAAAATTGGGTAGAGTCGCAAAAGAGCGTATGGGAGAGAGACGTACAACACCGAAGGACTTTTTAATAGCTATAGAACTGTAAGTCGCTTAACAGGCTTAAAATTTGAAACAGATTAAATGTGTTTTTTAATTTAATTTATGACAAGATTTATCATCTGCCTAAAGACTGATGCTCTACCTGTGGCTATGAGGTGGGAAAAAGGTTAGAACTAAACGTCGGAACTGAAATCTAAACGTTATAATCCCATCATTAGCCTTATTTTAAAATTATAAATCGTGTTACTTCTTACTTAGGTACATATATTACACATGAAACTGTCTCAGTGAATGAAAGTGACAAGGTACTAAAGTGTACTTAACCTATTTACGACTTTGACGGTACTTACATACTATTTTACATTATGAGTTAGCATTGCCGCATACTAAACGCAACTATTTTATTTCAGGATGACGAAATACTTCGTCGTAATTAACTTATTCCTTATAAGTTTTATTCTCCCTGCATTTGTACAATGGTAAGTCTAATGTATATCCCACCTACTAATTAAGGAATAACTTCAGTCAATGAGATTTGTCTTGTCACCTTAGTAACTTTCGGGTTTATCGCAATTTGAAAGTTAGGCAACATGCCATTGCCAACTCTACATTTTGAAATTAAAGTGACCGAAAGAAGCTTCCTGACGTAACTTGGTCATTCGATGCCCATCAATAAATCTAAAAGATCAAGAACACATTGTTATGTGAATAAGTAACAATATACATGTAACTAAACGCTCACGTAATTCATAACACAGTTCTTTTGTTCGTTGAAGTCCTTATGTAAGTAAAACTAGCGACCTGCCCTCGCTTCATTTCGGTTTATGTGGGTTTTCTGTAACTTCTGGTTTATGGACGGGTTCCAGAAACCAGAATTTATTACATGAATAAAAACCTACTAATTAAGAAGAAAGAAGAAGTAAGAGGGACAAATTTTAGTTGACAAAAGTACTAAACCATAAAGAAAATATAATATACCTATGTACTTTTATAAAGCTAAAATGTTAGTCTTAAATCATAGTTACTACCTTACAAATTAACTTACTTAAGTAGTTCTTAGTAGGTGCGACTTAGAAATTATTTTACGTCTATTATCACACCTGACAGCTGCTAAATGTAAATTTCGTAATTAAATGGAAACATATAATGAACTACTGCGCATTAAACAACTTTGTAAGTAAAATTAAATTATATTTTTGCAGTATATCAGTAATAGGACCGCGTGTGTTGCGGCCGTTCAGCGCGTACCGCGTGGGAGTAGCGGGTGGGCCGCGGGCGCAGAGCGTCTACGTGGCCGTCAAGGGCACGAAGGCTAACGGCGAGCCCTACTCGCAGGGCCGTGAGGTCCAGGTCCAGGCTGCTTTCTCTAGGATCATCGATCTGGAGGTATGTTTCACCATCACCCAAGAGCAGCACATAATAAGCCGTCGATGTTTTATTATGAAGTTGTCACTGTCGTAATTATGGTTTACAGATTGACGATCCGGGGCCCGGGAATTACGAGTTAGTGGCCCAGTCGAGGTCTGGGCCACAGTTTTCGTCATCAGCGCGGCTTGTGTACCAGCATCGGAGTTTTTGCGTCTTCATGCAAACGGATAAGCGGGTGTACCAGCCTGGGGACACCATCAAGTTCCGGGTTGTCGCTTTGGACAAGTAAGAACTACATATATGTACACATATACATATATGTGTATATATATGTGTACATATAACTAGTCGTTTGTGAAATACTTACGTTAATTTACGTAATACTATTTTGTATTTAATTCAACTTTAAATCAGTTGCTTGCATTCCGAATTTTTCATTTTCAAGTTCTCTTTTAATTTTATTGCGTTACTTTGGCCGTTTATGGCTAATGAACAATGCCATGCGACTTCAGTCGGATTCCGTCAGAGCCGGAACACAAGACACTTTCGCTTTCGATACCATCGCCGATGAGGAGCTGGTGCGCGTGAGATTACGTGTGATTACCGTGCGGTCATTAACCCGCTCGCTCGACAGGTATCTGCTGCCTCTTTCTGGCCCTATCGACGTGAGTGTGGAGGATGCAGGAGGCTTTCCCGTGAGACAGTGGGGCGCAGTCTCCTTGGATCGGGGTATTCTCTCTGAAGAACTAACCCTCGCCGATGAACCCGCGCTTGGAGAATGGACTATACAAGTGAGGAAGTTTGTGTCAAAAACTCAGATAGTTATCTTGAATTTGAATGAGCACCCACTTGCAGATGACCTTTGATTTAAATTCTGACGCGCATTTGCATTTATTACTTATTTATTAACATCTCTGAATAGTATTACAAAAGAGCAGTTTCCTGTCGGAGAAACACGTATAGCTACTTACTTAAATAAAATAAACTAAGCCTTCAAATTCTACTAGTTTCTTATTTAATACCAAAGGTTTTTTCTAATTTCATCCACCAAAAGCTTCATCCAAAAAAGCGCGAAGAAAAGGGACCGGAATTATTCTTAGTCCTAAGTATTTCTTATTTGTCTTTCCAGATTCAAAAATCTGGTCTGGATTTAGTCTGCAAGGGCCTATTGTTTGATCAGTACTTAAACTATCTAATTGTTCAAAATTGCATAGACTTATGTAAAATTTAAGTTTTATTTTTTTATTTTAACCATTTCCTTGAGATGAAATTAAATGAAATACCTACTTTATTGGCTTTAGACATGGTACATCATAAGATAACATTAAATATTGATTTAATTTATTTGTTGTTAGGAATCTCATGTCTCACCTGATCGGTATGCAAAATCTTAATCTAAGAGTCACAATAACGCAAATGATAGTCATGTTTAATAGAAATTAAATTGTCAATGATAAAAATTTATATTCATAATTTTAAATATGTTTACTTATATCTACAGTACATTATCCCAAATCATTGGAAAAATATTTAATAGATACGTTTTATTATTTAGCCACTGGAATAACTTTACTTTAAATCTTTTCAATGGTAGTTCTTTTAAACCATTTGACAGTTTGTTGAAAATTCGTACTGCCATTGAGTACCTAGCAGTTTCTGCGGTACAAATCAGTTCTACTTTTAGGGCATATAAGCCTTGCTGGGTATCTGGTATTAAAGTGGCAAATTTGATTATTTGTTGTAAATAAAGAATGGTGGGTTTTTACAAAGCATGCCATTTCAAAAATATACATGCTGGGGACAGTCAAGATATTGAGCTTTTTAAATAATGGTCCGCAAAAAGTAACAGTTGTGACGTTACATATATCACGAATGCACTGTTATTGTTCTATGAAACTTTATTAATTTTGACCGAATTTCCCTACAGTGGAATTCCATACCTTAGGATAGAGCTAACATACCCATGGTAAGTATATGCTTTTAGTGCTGTCTTTTATTTATTTATTTATTTATTTATTTTAGGAAGACTTACAGACTAATACAAGAAAGTAAGAAATAATATGACAACTATAAATTGCTGACAACAAGTCTCCGCATATTACTCGTGATCTTAGTAAGACACCAAAGTGCATATGCAAAGGTGTTTATTCTATTGCAAATACTTTGAGTATGCGGTCTCAGATACCCAGGAATTTAACTTCATCTGAATAGGTTATTTTTTGGTTTTCATATGTTACTCTTATATTTATGTGAGATTTAACCATTAGTTACAATTTTTAACAATTAGTTTAACTACTGATCAAACAACTCGGCCTTAGAAATGTATTGATTCCACTTTTGTGACTAGTCCAAACCTTTCCTCCCAACAATAGGTAATCTATTTACGTATAATACAAAGGTATGCGAAGGTATATAGTATATACCCCAAGAAGCGTATAACGTGTTGGTTGCAGGTGGAAGTGCGGGGGCAGAAGTACTCGCGGCAGGTCCTGGTGGCCGACTACGTGCTGCCCAAGTTCCAGGTGGACATGCAGATACCCAATGAAATGCTATTCAGCGAAGGCCGGTTTACCGTAAACGTTACCGCCAAGTAAGATACATACGAACTCTTAAATGACTTACAACTTATATCTTAAAATTGATTTTAATCTGTGGTGGCGCCAGGGTGGCATTATTATTTGTTTTTGATCAATTGGAAATCCACATTACACATTTTGCTGCTGTAGGTTAAAGCGAAAACAACAGCGTCATAAATAACAACCCATTGTTTTAATAGAGGAATTCTATTTTCTCCGCGAAAGCTGTCAACAATTGTTACAATGATGGAAAACTCATTATTCACCTGAACTTTTCAATCGAGAATTGAATCAATAAAGTAATCATTTTCTGCTGTGCTCTTTGAAGTCGTAACTCATTATTTGTTTATTGACCCTGGAAATATAAATTTATGAAGGCAAGCCATAATAACTGAGGACTACAAAAACACGAACTAAAAAAGAATTTTTAGGCAACCAATTAATTTATATTCGCGATGCCGCTAGACATGATGTAAATTATATGTATAAGTCAGATAGTACTTAATGTAAACCTTTTAAGTTAATGGTAGGTACTTACTTAAATCTTAAAATCCGTAATGCAAACGCACATTTATTTGCTTGTTTGTTCTATCTTCATGGTTCAAGGCGTTAACTAATTAGGTTCTAGGGCCGAAAACGGACATAGGGTGACATTATAGTATAGGGCGGATAAGTACTTAATCCCCAAACATTGGTCAGTTTTAAAGAGAATAGCGATGAACTTCTTTTAAACGCACAATTATGTTATAAACGTAAAGCCCCTTGCTCATTGCACGGTCGAAGGTCACCTTGTGCAATGTTATAGCATAATTATGCTCCCAAGTCGTCAAAAATATCTACAAGTCTCTTTGCCATTGAGAATATTGATAATAAGCCCTCTGTATTGTTTAGATATATTTTACGCGATGGATGTTCCTTGACAAGTTTTTATGTTATTAAAAGAATACTTTCACTTAACACTTTCTTAACAAAACTTTCAGTCACTTCAATGGTTTGCCGGTAGAGGGAGAACTGACGTTATCCGCATACGCCGTGTTCTTCTCTGACATTCTACAACCAGTATTCTCAAACCCTGCCCGGAAGGTTGTGGACTTCAACGGTCACGCTGAAGTGACCTACGACCTTAAGACTGACCTCGACCTTGCAGTGGACGCAGCAAGGCCACTAGTGGTCGAAGCAGTGCTAGAGGAAAGAGACACGCTCATAAGGCAAAACGTTTCTTCCCGAATACTCCTATTGAGGACCCCGTATAGGCTGAAGGTCACGGCTCCCGAGTACTTCAGGCCTATGCTGCCGTTCAATGTTCAGGTAAGCAAGTCAAGTAATGGCGTAGTAGTTACGTAAGATTACAAGATACTTTTTTTGGCGTAGACAACTTTAAAAACTATTTACTTCCATATTTTTTTATATTATGCGACATATTTGTTAGAAAACTGGAATTAGGTACTTAGTAGGTACGAGTAGGTCATGTGAATTGAACCCAGTGATTGAATTTAAACCGAAATTATTTAAAAAGTTAAAAAAAAAAACAAAAACCACAAGTAATAACTTCTCTATTCATCGTGTTTGTATTTTTACAGATCGAAGTGGTAGATTCGTCCGGTCAAATAATGAACATAGACGATGACGTCACCGTGGAGCGCACCTGGGACGACGGAGCGTCAGCAAATGTGACTGCACTGTCTTTAAAAAGGGGTTTAGCGACCTATACGTTTACGCCTGCTGAAATAAACTCCAATTTAACTCTCAATTTAGTGGTAAGTAAGTGTTTTATCCAGTTGAATATACAGGTTGACTGGTTAGTCCATACATGGGAGGCAACATTTCCTATATTTTACATTTAATAATTTCGAAGAATAAAATGTGTAAACACATATTGGGCTATTCTCACATTTGTCACTTTGAACTTTATTCACAAGATACGCCAGCAAAAGTGGGCTGGTGGTAAATAATGGGAATAGTTAGTCCGGTCACGTCTTTCGATATTGCCTAAAAAAAGAATGTATTTTTCTAGATCAAATACAAGGAGGTAACTGAGCGTGTAATAAACGTGGTTAGTAGCGCTAGCTCCAGTGGCCAGTTCCTTACGGTGGAGCTGCTGACACGGAACACTTCGGTCGGGAGTGAGATGAGGGCACGCATTTCCTCTACTGAGCGCATGGACATTCTGAACTACGCTGTGATTGGACGTGGAGACATCCTGTTAACCAAGACTCTAGAAGTAAGGACGAGCCATATTTTAACCAAGATCCAGTCATGCGATTCGTGTGTGACTTTAAGATTAGGTCTCTCCATTTTTTGACGGCCCTCGTCTTCATACCTACTACGTTTTTTTTCAGATTGCCATAAATTACCGTTATTTCGCACAGGTTTTCCCCTTAAACAAAGTCAAAATTAGAAATTGAATACGCTATAGCGATTTAATATATCTTCAATAAGTATTTGATAACAGGGACTAGAATATTTGAGGATGTTTTATTATATTAATTAAGGAAACGTGTGCGAATTCGACCGATATTTTTCTCATGTTAAATGAACAAAGTCCTAAGTGCAGTAAGTAGCTCGCTTAAAAACCGTCACAATCAGCTCTTCAAAACTCAGACGCCTTAACCTTGTTAATAGAAGAAGCAAAACGTTACTAAACGGACCGATTGGCCACTTAATTAAACCCTCTATTCCACATGCTTACAGTCTACAGCCATAGGTATCCGTAAAGAGACCGACTGATAGCGGGAATAAAAAAAAGAAAAAATACTCAGAAACCACAGAACAACAATAGACTAATAAAGACAAGTTTTTTCATCCGTAATTAACTTTAATAATACCTAAGCGGTTAAATTTCGTTGATAGTCATTTGCTTCAGATTTGACAATTGCTTACGATTTTTAATCATTGCTTAGTTAACTATGGGTTAAAAAACTTGCCTTACAATACCAATACCAATATAGTACCAATTAGAGCATTAACAGTTTCAAAATGTATGAACTAACAGTCGAAAAACATTGATTAAATTTAACCTCGTATGGTGAAATTGGTACTAAGTCTTTTACTTAATTGAGTTTGTGTACTTTCAGTGCTTTTGGTTGAAAATCGTGACCCTTTTCATGTCTGTTAAATCTATAGTGAAATGGTATTGAAACATGTGTGCAGTTAAGCCCGGCACGGCGCAGTGTGGACGTGGTGGTGCCGGTAGCGGCGCGCATGGCGCCGGGCTGCGTGCTGCTCGCCTGGTATTCGCTGCTGGACGCCGCGAGAGACGTCGTGCTAGCCTCTGCAATATACGCGCCGCAACGGAACCTGCTGCAGCATGAGGCGAGTCACTCCCATACATTTTTCGTTCAAGGTTTACTTACAGTGTCTTACAGCGGCGGATCCAGGATTTCTATCAGCTATGACCCCTAAAGCCGGCATACCCCAGGCCAAGTCTCATTTTCCTTTTTCAGGTTTTGTAAGTCTTGGCTTTGTAGCGAGCTAATAGTACCTCCTGGCACTGTTCCGAAGGAAAAGCGCCGTTTTTCATTTTAACACACGCAACGTGGTGAGATGTTCATAATTATCACCGTATAGAGACAATAGGCCTTAAAAATCAGCAGAGGTTGGAATTTTCGTGACACTTTTCCATAACGCTAGTGACTTCCCATTTATCGACTTCCGCTAGACATGATACTTTCTATTTCTATTCTACATTACCTATCATTTTAAAACAAGTTGTTTCTTGCTATTTGAAGACGGTTTTTAAATACGGCTACTTATACCAAAACTTAAGCTACTGCATCTCTTTTTTTCTTTTTTTGCTTTTTTGGTTTTCTGGACTCGTACATAGCGCGGCGCTAACCTAACTCATACTCATACTTGTCAACCTTTTTAATCTATGATATTTTGAAAAGAAAAACGAGCATGGAATAATTGTAGTATGGGTGTTTTGCTGTTCGGAGT